>CAMRHE010000680.1:0-45000 GCA_947044405.1 Leptodactylus fallax | reverse complement strand
TGTCTCATGACCGAGAGTCAAAGATTTAGGTACGAAGCTCATGAGTGACATCAAGGGGCTGAGGGACCACCGACCCATTAAAGTCACTCTAAAGCAAATAACACGGGAAATATTAGATCAGAACGATCAATAAAGCACATAAATGTCACATTTACATCCATGGCAATGACACACCAGGAATGATAATAAAATGTCTGCCCTCCGATGTCCACTTCTTTATGTACTAACGCGTATAGGTGATTTGTGCAGTAATGCTTGGTACAGGGGTATAAAGAGCAAATGGCCCCAATCCACATGGCCACGATCAGCAGCAAGTTTAACTTGTTCTGGTCTCCCTTATGAATGTACAATAACATGATAGTACCGAGATAATACACACAGTGACGTCATAGTACAGAGATAATACACAGAGTGATGTCACAGTACAGGGATAATACACAAAGTGATGTCACAGTACAGGGATAATACACACAGTGATGTCACAGTACAGGATAATACACACAGTGATGTCACAGTACAGGATAATACACACAGCGATGTCACAGTACAGGATAATACACACAGCGATGTCACAGTACAGGATAATACACACAGCGATGTCACAGTACACGATAATACACACAGTGATGTCACAGTACAGAGATAATACACACAGTGATGTCACAGTACAGAGATAATACACACAGTGATGTCACAGTACAGGGATAATACACACAGCGATGTCACAGTACAGGATAATACACACAGTGATGTCACAGTACAGAATAATACACACAGTGATGTCACAGTACAGGATAATACACACAGTGATGTCACAGTACAGGATAATACACACAGTGATGTCACAGTACAGGGATAATACACAGAGTGATGTCACAGTACAGAGATAATACACCCAGTGATGTCACAGTACAGGGATAATACACACAGTGATGTCACAGTACAGGGATAATACAGACAGTGATGTCACAGTACAGAGATAATACACAAAGTGATGTCACAGTACAGGATAATACACCCAGTGATGTCACAGTACAGGATAATACACAAAGTGATGTCACAGTACAGGGATAATACACACAGTGATGTCACAGTACAGGGATAATACACACAGTGATGTCACAGTACAGGATAATACACACAGCGATGTCACAGTACAGGATAATACACACAGCGATGTCACAGTACAGGATAATACACACAGTGATGTCACAGTACAGAGATAATACACCCAGTGATGTCACAGTACAGGATAATACACACAGTGATGTCACAGTACAGGATAATACACCCAGTGATGTCACAGTACAGGATAATACACCCAGTGATGTCACAGTATAGAGATAATACACACAGTGATGTCACAGTACAGGATAATACACACAGCGATGTCACAGTACAGAGATAATACACACAGCGATGTCACAGTACAGAGATAATACACACAGTGATGTCACAGTACAGGATAATACACACAGTGATGTCACAGTACAGAGATAATACACACAGTGATGTCACAGTACAGGATAATACACACAGTAATGTCACAGTACAGAGATAATACACACAGTGATGTCACAGTACAGAGATAATACACACAGTGATGTCACAGTATTATTATTGTTGTTAGGGTTATTGCTTGGAAACTGTATATAAGTACAATACTAAATTATTGCATGTTAGTTTATTAGCCTAGTATTTAGTTAGTGACAGTGTGAATTGGCTCCTATTAGAGAGTGATGTTCAGGCACTTATGAGTGCTATATGTGACTAGTTCTATGACTCTGTATATTCTATTCCTTCAGTACTATATGGCAATGGTTTATGGGCACTGGGATATTAGTTGGATACTCTGTGCTTTATGACTTGTATTTGGGTCCAGGAGGTCTCACATTGTTACTCTATGAGGTTAATATTTGGCAGTGCCAGAAACTATTCCTTGGGTATCATACTGTATGTCACTGACATTTGGTTGGATAGTCTATGGGGCTTATACTTGGGCATTATATCGGGTAGTACAGTATGGAGCCTTGATTTTTGCCCTATACTATCACTTCTCTAACTTTCAGAGCTATTCTGTGGTTTCCAGTTCTCATGCAGTGTTTTACCCAGGGCTGGTAAAGACGTATCACCAGCCGTGTATCTCATCAGCCTTTCATTCGCAGCCACTTTCATCCGCTTGCCCCTTAGGCCAACCATGGTCATCCATCCACTAGACCGAAAGTCTAAATGGCCCCCTGCGTCCTCCTCCTCTGTGCATCACATCCACAGCCCTCCCAGGATTATTACAAGGCGCAGGCAACCAAGGCTTTCATTAGTGCAGGATTGCACCATTAGCCGCCATCCTCTCCTTAATTATGTCATCGCGGCGCTGATTGCTCCGGAGCTTTGATATTGGAAGGCAATGTCAATATTATTACAAGCCGTAACGAAATTACTCCCAGGACCCGCAGATAAACAAGGCGCATATTAGCGAGCACTTATACAAAAGATTTCTTCAACCCTGAAACAGTTTCCGTACAAGTTTCCATGGCAACTCTCCCCGAACAAACTTTGTAGCGAAAAAAAAAAATTCTCTCGCTTTATGAATTTCTTTGCCATTTTGAGCTCTTTTTGAGCATTTTTCGCTTCTCGTAAACACTTTCTGCATCCAGGAGAATTATTACGCCCGCGTCCAGAAGTTATTTTATTTCAGAGTGTTTTTTCCCCCTCGGTAATTCCCAATAAATAATTTATGGACGGCACAGAGTCGAGGAGTCCGTGGCGAGAGGCTGGCTTAGGCGGCGTGTGGACATTTCATCTCGCTGCAAAGACATAATATGCTCAGAACAAACAGCAGAAGAACTGAAGTGAAAGACGTCACCAGGTGAAGAAATAAAGCCGGCGCTTCTTGTAAACAAGATTTATTCATCTATGGTCGCCCGCGGTTCCGGGTCCTTTAAAGAAAAAGCCTAAAAAAGAACATAAACGGAATAGAGAAAACACACGATAAAAGGAGTCCACGGCTCAATTATACAAACTGTAAAGAGCAAGTACTAAGGGGGGATCAAGGGAGGAAACCAGAGCCTCAGAAAGATACATTTATTGCTACTTTTTAAAACTTTTTGCCAGACTATCTGGTTTATTTTTTGATGATATTTATACTCAGGCAATAAAAATGCTTCTACAATAGAAATAGTGATGATTGGAAATCTTCTGATGTTTTGTGTATGCAGCTCCTATGCAGAGCTATGTGTCTCCATACAAGCCCTGTGTACTCATCTGTTACTCCACTTCCTATACTACAGGGGGTATAATTTGCAACAGACAATATATGTTGTAGATTTGAGGAAATTTGCAGCTAAGGCTAGGTTCACATTCGGGATATCCATCCCCAAATCCGCTTCAAAAATGCACGCAGGACTTTTCTCTCCGCATTTTTCTGGCGGAAACCGGGAGGAAACCCGGCGAATCCCATTATAGCCTATGGTTTCTGCAGGTAACCGTTTTTTAAGCAGATTAGGTTTCCATTCTTTGCGTCCCCAAGCGAACCTGAAGAACGGAAACCCAGACACAGGTGTGAACCCAGCGTAAGTCTGCATTAAAATCTACATATTTGTCATGCAATTTTTTTTGCAGATTTGATTAAAATTTCACCCAAGTCTTAAAAATCTGCAACATAAATTGAAATGCTGCAGATATAAAATTTGCACCACAGTGTACAGATGAGATATTGAAAAATCTCACCCACTTTGCTGTCACTGTAATACACTGTGGATTTCTCACTCACAATTCTGCAACCCTTGGGGTATGTTCACACAGCTGATGTTCACACTGTTGATTCTACACTTAAATCTACAAAGAGCGCAGCGGATTTATAATCCACGTCACAATTTGCAAAAAAAGAGACACTTCTTGGTGGAGCTTCCACACCCATTTATATCAATGGAAAGCAAAATAATCCACAACAAATATTCTTGCTTGCTGTCTGGTGTGGATTTGCACCCAGATTTGCAGCAGATGCTGTGCACGTATTTTAGCTCTGGAAATATGGATTTCCGATTTCTGACCTCTATAGTTGCTTGTGTTACACTGTCTGTAGGTTAGTAGACAAAACTTTGTTTTAGCTACATGGACGTAGATTGTGGTCACTCACACAGGAAGGGCAACCTGGACACGCTCAGTAGAATTTTAGTATATTCTAATTCTGCAAGTGACATAGTCACAGATTCTGGCGGGGTCTGAGATATTATTTGCACTGTGTTTGCCGTTGTCTTCTGCACACACTGAGGTTATTGATTTCTCATATGTAGACAGTGTAACAGCCTGGAAACAGTAGTAAAGAAATCGTAGCAAAATGGAAAAATACATTGAAGAGTGATCTAGATGTAATAACATAAAAACAAGGGAAGAGACCTCTAAAAAGGGTCCCCAAAGAGTAAAGAAATTGGCAGAGTGAAAGCGAAGACTTGAAAGGGAAGAAGGTAAAAGATCAGAAGGAAGGAAAAGTGTCGTGGTCAGAAGGGGAGGGGGAGAACTAGGAAGAAGGAGGAAACAAAGGATGAGGGGTGGGAAGGGAAGGAAAGAGGTAAAGGTGTGAGGCCAGAGGTCTAAGTGGCACTCCACTGCCCTAGATGGGGGGACTTCACCAGTGTCTTAGAATGACTATGCGAGCTGCAGTCAAGAAGTGCTGTAAAATTCCCTCCTTAACTGCAGAGATCTTACCAAGGAGCAATGACAACAGGGAGGAGGCGCTTTTTTTTAAGGGGGGGGCGGGGGGCCCCCCCCCCCCCCCCCGCGGCTGTGCCCGTGTGTGTTGCTTTGTTTTGTTAGTGCCCTCTACGTTGGGCCCCTTGTACTACATCTATATCCCTTTTATTAGACCACCCCTTTAATTTCCCCATAGCATCACTTATAATTCACATTATGTGCAGCCAATACCATGGAAATTATCTTAAAGAAGACACGACATTAGCCCCCGAGCCTCCACGCATGGTCGCCTTCAGACACTTGGAGACTCCTGACAATGATACTTGGTAATTCTTCATCTGCGAGATGCAAACATTTTGTTCTTGGAGAGACGACAGATAAGCCAAGGCCGCGCAGGGAGCGCTCTTCATCATCATCGCACGGCTCGCACATTATCCGGAAATGCTGCTACAGAGTGACAGTAAAATGTCTCCTATTAATGCAGACATAAAACCGCAACAATGTAACAACCACAAATGAAAAGCGTCGGCGCAGAGAGAGGCACACACCGTCCCGTAAAACCGCCAAGTTATTCCGGCCCTGTCCAGGCGTTATACGATCGTCCTGGTGATTATGGGGCCTGCAATCCACATAGGGACAGTAGCAATAAATGGAGTGTGATAACTGCTTGCGGCGCGCGCTCTCGGTTGCCAATGAATAATGATCTCATAAATGCTTCTAATAAAAGCCGCTTGCATCACGCGTTTAGTCTTGTGGTTGCCACAGGAATCCATGGGAGGGGGTCGGGAGCTGCAGCGCTGCAGAGACGGCGTGAGCGCTCATTAATTTATCTGTATTCATTAGTTTGTGTGCAGCAAAGAAGCCGTGAAGAGATGCAGCAGAGCCCAATGTGATCCTATTCTGATAACCCTTCACCTGTGTATAGTCCAGGATTAGACAGCGCCACACCTGTCCCTAAGGTTGTGTCTGGTATTGCATCTCAGCTCAGCTGAAGCAAATAAGGTTGAGCTGTAATACCACAAACCACCTGTGGACAGGTGTGGCACTGTTTTAAGAAGAAAATAGCCATGTTTTAAAAATAGCCTCATTAGTCGATGTATTATAATAAAGGCCGCAACAGCGCCTCACCTGTCTGTGAAGCTGTGCTTGGTATTGTAGCTCAGCATTAATGAAGCAAATGGGGATCACCTGTGGACAAGTGTGGCACTGTCTTGGGAAAAAAAGGCAGACAGGTTTATTAGCCCCTTTAATCAATGTATCGTGATGAATGTTGCAATAGCGCCCCACCTGTCTTTGAGGATGTGTATGGTATTGTAGTTAAGCTCTATTTAAGCAAATGGGGATGCGCTGCAATACCACAAACCACCTGTCGACTAGTGTGGCACTGTTTCTGGAAGAAAGCAGACATTTTTGTAAGGCTCCACGTTGCGGAAACACAGGAGTGGATTTAGCAGCAGGTAGAAGTATAAGAACTTCCTAGATATTTCCCATTCCTTTTGAAGCCATTCTTGGCTTTAGCTCAAAAAACGCAGCAAAATCTGCAACAAAAAAAGCTGTGTTTCTGCAACGTGGGGCCTCAACCTTAGGCGGGGGCCCCACGTGGCGTAAACGCCGCGGAAAAGATTACGGCGTTATACAGTCAGAGCAAAATGGATGGGATTCCGAAGCGGTTTTGGAAACAATTATACCTACAGAAACGCCGGCGGTTTTCCCATAGGTGTAACTGAAACAGAAAGTCCACAGAGGAAACCTCTGTGAACTTTCTGTCTAAAGCGCTGCAGGAAGAACCGCGATGCGTTCTCACCACGGTTTTTCCCGCAGCGCTTTTTTGCTGCGGGACGCCACGTGGGGACTTAGCATTAAGGAGTTTTCTGGGAATATAAAATTTACAACCTATCTTTTGGCTAGATCATGTAATACCAGATCAATGGGGGGGTCTGACACCTGGGACCTCACAGCTCAGCTGTTTCAAGAGACCATGGAGTTTTTATTAGGCCAGTGACATCACATCTGTTGATCACATGGCCCTGCTGCAGCTCAGTCCCATTTAAATGACTTGACCAAAATTGCAACCCCCTTCAAACAACTCATCAGTCTGGGTGCTGGTTGTCAGACCGCACCGATCTGATACTGATTACCAATTTTAAGTGGTTATGGAGACCCCCTTTAATCTTGGACAGCCCCTTTAATCTATGTATCATGATAAAGGTGGAAACTTTCTAATATACTTTACGGTTCAATTTCTCACCTTTTTCAATAGCTCTGCTTGCATTCAGGAAGTAGTAATATTCTTGTATACGTCCAGAGCCTGCTGCCCCCTACTGGTCATGTCCTGCTCATAGAACTACATAGTGTGTTACATTGTAACAGAAACTCCTTGTAACCAGGGGCACACCACTAATGGTGGCACTGTCCGTCACTGTCTGGGGGGGGGGGCGGCATTTTTTACTTTCTATTCCCCGTAAACCAGCCCAGGACAGGCCGCTTAAAAAAAACAAAGCTGCGCGATACCTGTCCTGGGCTGCTTACGAGATCTCCGCATCTCAGCGCAGGCGGTGATACAATGACGTCATCGCGCCACCTACGCCGAGACGCGGGTGAAGAAGAGGAGGCGGCAGCTCCATCATGGGATCGCAGGTAGGTGAGGAGAACTTTTTTTTTATATATAAATAGGCCGTAATCTGCTGGAGTATCCCCGGCAGGTAACAGCCTATTTACTTACCGATCCCCGCTCCTGCTGTTTCCGCCTCCGCTTCTCTTTCTGCTATGGGACGCAGAAGGGGGAATCTGAAGCGGCTGTGAGCGGCAGCGGGGATCGCTAAGTCAGGCCAAATACTACTATTATTATCCTCTGCGGTATTTTCAGACCCCGGAGTATAATAATCGGAGACCCAGGAGAGGTGATAAACATAAAAACCATTGTTACCTCTCCGGCGATCCGATGTTACTCCCAGCAGGCTTTGGCCTTCTTTGGTGACGTCCCAGGCGTCACGTGAGCCAGGCTGACGTCATTATGTTGCGACGCCGGTCTGTTTGACATTGAAGAGGGCCGAAAGCAGGGAGCGCACTGGAGCCCAGATAAGTAACACTGGTTTTTATGTTTGTCACCACCTGGGTCTCCGATCATTATAGACCCCAGAGTATAATAATAGTTCATGGGTGGGTCACTATGGAGCATAATACCGAGTGCAGGGGCCACTATGGAGCATAATACTGTGTGCAGGGGCCACTATGGAGCATAATACTGTGTGCAGGGGCCACTATGGAGCATAATACCGAGTGCAGGGGCCACTATGGAGCATAACACTGTATGTAGGGGCCACTATGGAGCATAATACCGTGTGCAGGGGCCACTATGGAGCATAATACTGTGTGCAGGGGCCACTATGGAGCATAATACTGTGTGCAGGGGCCACTATGGAGCATAATACCGAGTGCAGGGGCCACTATGGAGCATAATACCTTGTGCAGGGGCCACTGCAGGGCATAATACCGTGTGCAGGGGCCACTATGGAGCATAATACCTTGTGCAGGGGCCACTGCAGGGCATAATACCGTGTGCAGGGGCCGCTGCAGGGCATAATACCATGTGTAGGGGCCGCTGCGGGGCATAATACCATGTAATACTGTGTGCAGGGGCCACTGTGGGCCATAATACCGTGTAATACTGTATTAAAAAAAAAAAAACACCTACTCACCTGTCCCTTTTGCTCCGATGTCTCCCACCGCAGTCTGGTTCTGCTGCTCTGGTGTTCTCTTCTGGCGGACGTCCCCACCGCACATGACCGCTGAGGAGAAGAAAACACCGGAGCAGCAGGACTGGAACGCGCTGAGAAACACCGGAGCACCTTCCCCAGCCTCATATTTAAAAAGTGGTTATCCTGGAAACCCCTTTAAGGTGGCTCTTGGGTTTTATTAAAGGGTCTTTCCAGCTCATTTTTATTGATGTTCTATCCTTAGGACAGATTATCAATAAGAGATCAGTGGACCCCTCCTCTGATCAGCAGTATGAAGGGGCTATGGCGCCTGTATATATCACACGCTGTCTGTTTATAGTGACCATGTGATGTAATTGTAGCCTTGTCACATAGACGTGTATAGGACGAGGCTGCAGTTACATGACATGGCCGCTATGAGATGAATGACACTATGTAAACAGAGAAGCGGTCACGGCGCTTACACAGGTACCATTCAAACAGCTGATCAGTGGGGGTCCTGGGTTTTTGAGCCCCACTGATTAGTTTATTAATGACCTGGAAAACCTTTTAATTAGTTAACACCTGGGGTATTATTAATAAGGGGCACTATTTATACAGGGTACACACGGACATTATTAATAAGGGGCACTATTTATACAGGGTACACACGGACATTATTAATATAAAGATACACTTGGGGGTATTATTCATTATGGTGGGTTATATCATATATTTTATAATTGGGGTAGCAGCAGGATGGGGGTGCAGGTGAGGACAATGTGGGTCGGATGCCTGGAAAAGTGAGGAGCCAAAGATGTCTGTGTTGCAACCTTTACAGAGACAAGTCACAGCTGGAAGAAGTGGTCATGGCGGTCCAGAGGGAAGAGAAGGGAAATGTGACCGATTAGTCAGAGACGTCACCTGTAAGTCACAGAATGTTACTGCCCTGTATTCACCTAAATGATAGAGGATAAATACCTGAGTGATGGGGGTCTGTCTGCTGAGACCCCACTGAGCCTGAGAATTGGGTTTTTCCCCCCACTAGGTGGGAATTCAGCCTGACCGCAGCCATATATATAGGTGTCACTTGGTGGATGGAAGAACCCGCGGGGCTCTCATTCACTTCAATGGGAGTGCCAAAGATACCCGAAGTCCAGTCCTCAGCTATCTGCGGCGCTCCTATTATAGAGAATGGGGGCCACATGGGCTCGTCCATCCACCAAGCAGAAGATGTGGGAAGTTACTTTCATTGTTAATGCCGTGTTGTTGTTCTGATACTGAAGTAATACAGGAAGAAGAATTCTTAAAAACTGTTTTATAACTTTGTGTATGTTTATTGTACGACAATAACAGCGTATGACGCTAACACCATGGAAACGCAATTTTATATAATTTTTTTTTTTTGGGGGGGGGGGCGTCTTTCGATAATCCGCCTCAGGCAGCAAAGAGCCTAGGTTCACCACTGCTTGTAACAATATGATTCATTACATCTTAGGGCACTCTTGAAGTTTCTTCCCCTTTAAGGACTTTAATGTTTCCGTCAGATTCATGTCTGAAGTGGAACCCTGCATTTAATAGCAGCGATCGATACAGCACACAAATGTCACCCTGCCGTATGGCAGCATTAATAATACTGCTCTGTAATTCACTACAATCTGTGGCACATGGAGATAATGGGCTGAGCGGGGTCTATAATCACCGCAGCGCTCCTATACCGGAAGAGCAATGGCAGAAATCAGAGGCTTTATCAAGAGACTGCGCTATCATAGGGGTGCAAAAGGGGAATCCAGTGGGGAATGGGTTAAGAAGCGGAGACAGAGGGGAACATGACATGGAGATAAGGCTTGGATGGTGAACACATGGAGATCTCAGTGTCAGTGTCATGTATGAACTGTGCTGCGACACTTAAAGGAAACCCCCGCCTACTGACATTAGTCACACTGGATATGTAATAGCCCGGTCTGGGTGCTAGAGGAGGCTAAAAAGATGCCCATATCTGTGCCCCTGGGGTAATGGTTACCTGCTATGTATCAGGGTACAGCTGTAACCAATGACTCCAGCTTAACTGCTTTGCCTATTAGGCTCTATGGTTGTCTGAAATTTACCCCCCGTCTCATTAGATACAACCTAGACATTAGGATCAATCAGCGTCTGAAATGTACATATACTGCCTGCTAGAGCCTGGAGCCGTCAGAGTACCAGGGCCTATCCTGATCAGCCTCTCACCATGCTTTACACTGCAGCTATGTTGCATTAGGGCACAGGACAGGTAGACTTAGTGGGGCACATTTATTAAGCTACTTGTGCCTTTTTTGGTCTTTTTTATGCCCTGTGCTTTATTTATGATGCATTTGCACCTTTCTTTCCAGATGTTATGCTGCCCTCGCCGCTTCTGATTTTTGATGTGAAAAGGAGGCGTGGCCTAAATAGAGACCCTTTTCTCGCTGGACTCATGACTAGCCTGTCAGGTCAGAAAGCATTGAAAAGGGGCAAAATGCACATGGCTGATAAATGGGCATCTAAACCAACTAACACACTGCACAACATATACCAAGGAATAAATAGCAAAACATGTTTAAAAAAGGTACATCTGTGAAAAATACAGCAAGAAAGGCGTCAGATGATAAATTACCCCAAGTTTATAGGGGTTTTATCATAAATACAGCTCCTGTCCATATGTCCTAACATATGTAATAACCTGTCCTACAGTCGGCCTCTCCCCTCCTGACACGGCTGATAACAGATAGTAATAGATTGTATTCCCCTGTCCTACAGTCGGCCTCTCCCCTCCTGACGTGGCTGATAACAGATAGTAATAGATTGTATTCCCCTGTCCTACAGTCGGCCTCTCCCCTCCTGACATCGCTGATAACAGATAGTAATAGATTGTATTCCCCTGTCCTACAGTCAGCCTCTCCCCTCCTGACATGGCTGATAACAGATAGTAATAGATTGTATTCCCCTGTCCTACAGTCGGCCTCTCCCCTCCTGACATGGCTGATAACAGATAGTAATAGATTGTATTCCCCTGTCCTACAGTCGGCCTCTCCTCTCCTGACATGGCTGATAAGAGATAGTAATAGATTGTATTCCCCTGTCCTACAGTCGGCCTCTCCCCTCCTGACATGGCTGATAACAGATAGTAATAGATTGTATTCCCCTGTCCTACAGTCGGCCTCTCCTCTCCTGACATTGCTGATAACAGATAGTAATAGATTGTATTCCCCTGTCCTACAGTCGGCCTCTCCCCTCCTGACGTGGCTGATAACAGATAGTAATAGATTGTATTCCCCTGTCCTACAGTCGGCCTCTCCCCTCCTGACGTGGCTGATAACAGATAGTAATAGATTGTATTCCCCTGTCCTACAGTCGGCCTCTCCCCTCCTGACGTGGCTGATAACAGATAGTAATAGATTGTATTCCCCTGTCCTACAGTCGGCCTCTCCTCTCCTGACGTGGCTGATAACAGATAGTAATAGATTGTAGTCACCTGTCCTACAGTCGGCCTCTCCCCTCCTGACGTGGCTGATAACAGCTAGTAATAGATTGTATTCCCCTGTCCTACAGTCGGCCTCTCCCCTCCTGACGTGGCTGATAACAGATAGTAATAGATTGTATTCCCCTGTCCTACAGTCGGCCTCTCCCCTCCTGACGTGGCTGATAACAGATAGTAATAGATTGTATTCCCCTGTCCTACAGTCGGCCTCTCCCCTCCTGACATGGCTGATAACAGATAGTAATAGATTGTATTCCCCTGTCCTACAGTCGGCCTCTCCCCTCCTGACGTGGCTGATAACAGATAGTAATAGATTGTATTCCCCTGTCCTACAGTCGGCCTCTCCCCTCCTGACATGGCTGATAACAGATAGTAATAGATTGTATTCCCCTGTCCTACAGTCGGCCTCTCCCCTCCTGACATGGCTGATAACAGATAGTAATAGATTGTATTCCCCTGTCCTACAGTCGACCTCTCCCCTCCTGACATGGCTGATAACAGATAGTAATAGATTGTATTCCCCTGTCCTACAGTCGGCCTCTCCCCTCCTGACATGGCTGATAACAGATAGTAATAGATTGTATTTCCCTGTCCTACAGTCGGCCTCTCCCCTCCTGACATGGCTGATAACAGATAGTGATAGATTGTATTCCCCTGTCCTACAGTCGGCCTCTCCTCTCCTGACATGGCTGATAACAGATAGTAATAGATTGTATTCCCCTGTCCTACAGTCGGCCTCTCCTCTCCTGTCATGGCTGATAACAGATAGTAATAGATTGTATTCCCCTGTCCTACAGTCGGCCTCTCCCCTCCTGACGTGGCTGATAACAGATAGTAATAGATTGTATTCCCCTGTCCTACAGTCGGCCTCTCCTCTCCTGACGTGGCTGATAACAGATAGTAATAGATTGTATTCCCCTGTCCTACAGTCGGCCTCTCCCCTCCTGACGTGGCTGATAACAGATAGTAATAGATTGTATTCCCCTGTCCTACAGTCGGCCTCTCCCCTCCTGACATGGCTGATAACAGATAGTAATAGATTGTATTCCCCTGTCCTACAGTCGGCCTCTCCTCTCCTGACATGGCAGATAACAGATAGTAATAGATTGTATTCCCCTGTCCTACAGTCGGCCTCTCCTCTCCTGACATGGCTGATAACAGATAGTAATAGATTGTATTCCCCTGTCCTACAGTCGGCCTCTCCTCTCCGTGACATGGCTGATAACAGATAGTAATAGATTGTATTCCTCTGTCCTACAGTCGGCCCTCCCCTCCTGACGTGGCTGATAGCAGATAGTAATAGATTGTATTCCCCTGTCCTACAGTCGGCCTCTCCTCTCCTGACATGGCTGATAACAGATAGTAATAGATTGTATTCCCCCGTCCTACAGTCGGCCTCTCCCCTCCTGACATGGCAGATAACAGATAGTAATAGATTGTATTCACCTGTCCTACAGTCGGCCTCTCCCCTCCTGACATGGCTGATAACAGGGAGCAATAGACTGACTGTCCTCCAGCAGTGACAGGGTTATGTGCCAGGCTCCTCTCCGCTGGGTTAGCGGTGACTTCGGAGGACGGTCTGACCTGCTGACTGTAGATTTTACAACCACAGTTACAGCGGTTGTTGGCGGATTTTCACATTCAGCCTATATTACGGTATACAGTAATATTAGCGGTTAATGGCTGCAGATGCCGCTGTATGGTGCAGTGCGTTGTGGTGCAGTGTGGTGTGGTGCAGTGAGGTGTGGTGCGGTGTAGTGTGGTGCAGTGAGGTGCGTTGTGGTGCGGTGTGGTGCAGTGCGGTGGGTGTAGTGCAGTGCGGTGCAGTGTGGTGCAGTGCGGTGCGGTGCAGTGTGGTGTGGTGCAGTGTGGTGCGGTGTAGTGCAGTGTGGTGCGGTGCAGTGTGGTGTGGTGAGGTGCAGTGCGGTGTGGTGTAGTGCGGTGCGGTGTAGTGCAGTGTGGTGCGGTGTAGTGCGGTGCGGTGCAGTGTGGTGCGGTGAGGTGCGGTGTGGTGCAGTGCGTGTGGTGCAGTGTGGTGCGGTGGGGCGGTGTGGTGCAGTGTGGTGCGGTGTGGTGCAGTGCAGTGTGGTGCGGTGTGGTGCAGTGCAGTGTGGTGTGGTGAGGTGCGGTGCAGTGTGGTGCGGTGTGGTGTGTTCAGCCTAGCTAGGATCATAAGGATGGCACCAATATGGGGGGATGGAGGGATTTATAAAACGGACAGGGGCCATACTTATTCCCAGTTGGTCACATGACCTTACAAACCTTCCAGTGTTTAGTTACTTGGGGTGATGCCCGGGGGTCTCTGTTGCCTTAGCCTTTGGCCTCGGCCTCCACCTTGGCATCTCTGTTGCACCTTTTATTACTGTGGCTCCCGGTACTACTCCCCCATCCTCCACTTTTTGATGATTTTGGACTCCTAATATGTATTTACACATTCCCTGGATCCTGGAACGTGCAGACTCCCGGCTGAGCCCCCTTCCTAAATAATCTCCTCGCCGCCGCAGCCGCTGCTTCATTATCTCTCTCATTACTAAATACAGCTTTCTGTACATTCCCATCACACTAGATAAATACATGGAGGGTCTCCGGAGCCGCGGTCAGGAGAGGAGGAGCGGTCGGCAGTATTATGCAGGTGTAATGGCTGTCAGAAATCAGAGGGCGGTCGGCGGCATTCTGTGGGTGTAATGGCTGTCAGGGGACAGAGGGCGGTCGGCGGCATTGTGCGGGTGTAATGGCTGCTCCGACCGGTTACGGTTTGATAGTATGAGGATGGAGTCACATGTTACATATAACATTACACGGATAGATACAGGCCCTATCTCTAATTCTGGTGGCCGGAGACTCTATAGATGTATAGCTATAGAGCTATATACTGCTATAATGTCTCCCATAGACTGCACATAGAGATTCTGCCCCATAACTCTCCCTCACTCACTCAGAAGTAGCGCCATATAGCCCATTACAGAGAAGTGCTGACCTGTACTCATGTGAATAAAGCACGTGCGAAGAGACACAAAACTTACTATTAGATGCTGCAGTCTCTGCCCCTCCTCTCCCTCCCCTCTCCATAGACTTCCATATCCACATTATTCAGGTACGGTTTGTGTATTTGCAGTCACTTGGGCACTTTATGGCGGTGTTGTTTAGATACTGTATGGATCAACTCTATGTATAACTCAATGTCATATATGGAGGTTTTATACTTTATGGTAATAGTACAACATGTAGATAGAGTATGATACTATTAGTTGTATTATAGTGTGGCTGTGCACCATGTAGTGGTTTAATTTAAGTATTGTATGGTGTTATATGCTATAAGTACTTTTTGGGCACTGTGCAGTGGTATTATTTGGGCACTGCATGGTGTTACATACTATAGGCACTATTTGGGCACTGTATGGTAGCATAGTAGAATTTTATGGGCACTGCATAGGTGTTGCTTGATCCATACAGTGAAATATTACTTGGGCACTTTTTGGCAGTATTATGTTGGCACAGTATGGAACTGTTAGTTGAGTTCTCTATAATATTTGAGCAGAATATGTTGGTATTCTTTAGGCACCTTATGATGTGGTTATTAAATTGTAATATTTAGTATAATAGTGCACCATATGGCGGTATTACTTACAGTTCATGATTTTCCATCAATGTGATAGTAATAATGCTTAGAATTTATTACGACATTAAAATTGCATAAATTTTTCCTTTTAACTGTCGTACTTTTTAATATTTTCACTTACTTTTTTACATTAATATTAGTATATAAGCCCACATTTTTAGTGTACAGAAAGCGAGAATAATAGACAAGGCTCAGTATATAGACAAAGTGCAGGTATTAATAGTGTAGGATATAGCAGCGATGATCCGGGAGTGAAGAGGTTAATGTCTTCAAGATATTCCAGGTTCCACCTTACAATCTGCAGGTCTAGAGGACAATCTCCTGTATGAGTCACATGGCTCCATCACACGTCTTCTTCTAACCTTTGGGGTCCCAGGGGACCAACAGGGATGAGTTCACATTGATTTAAACCGCGCAGAGTGATGGCTCACGTTGGCCTCCACCGCTACATAGATGGTCAAACCAATAACGTAATATATCTGCAAGACAAAGCCAAGATGATCTACGTTACACCACACGTAACTCGGGTGCAGAGGACACCCTCACAGCCCCAGCAATGATCCCAGGATATCTCTCATGGGTTTGGTTTATTAGAATTTCCTGATATGTTCTGCTACAGCTCAGCATTATATCATGGAAACGCAACGCACACACACGAGGATCCATCACTGTCCTGCTCCGTGTTTCGCTGCAAGCTAAAGAAACTGTCAAATGTTTCCATAGAAATCTCTGTGATTTAGGGGTTTGTCACCTTCCAAATAAAAGCTTGGATTTCTGAGAAACTCAAGTAATGCTGGGAATTCAATCTGAGCAAGAAGCGAGATCTCTGTCAATTACATTACAAGAAACCATAAGGTTCCAAAAAGTAATCCAATAGAAGAAGTGAGGCAAGAGGGATATGTACCAGATAATATATATATTACTGAGCTATATATATCTATATAATATTGTCTCCTAAATACAAGAATATAACTACTATAATACTACCTCCTATGTACAAGAATATAACTACTATAATACTGCCCCTATGTACAAGAATATAACTACTATAATACTGCCCCTATGTACAAGAATATAACTACTATAACACGACTCCTATGTACAAGAATATAACTACTATAATACTGCTCCTATGTACAAGAATATAACTACCATAATACTGCTCCTATGTACAAGAATATAACTACTATAACACGACTCCTATGTACAAGAATATAACTACTATAATACTACTCCTATGTACAAGAATATAACTACTATAATACTACCTCCTATGTACAAGAATATAACTACTATAATACTACTCCTATGTACAAGAATATAACTACTATAATACTACTCCTATGTACAAGAATATAACTACTATAATACTACTCCTATGTACAAGAATATAACTGCTATAATACTGCTCCTATGTACAAGAATATAACTACTATAACACGACTCCTATGTACAAGAATATAACTACTATAATACTGCTCCTATGTACAAGAATATAACTACCATATAATACTGCTCCTATGTACAAGAATATAACTACTATAATACTGCTCCTATGTACAAGAATATAACTACTATAATTCTACCTCCTATGTACAAGAATATAACTACTATACGCCCTAGTACAAGAATATAACTACTATAATACTGCTCCTATGTACAAGAATATAACTACTATAATACTACTCCTATGTACAAGAATATAACTCCTATAATACTGCTCCTATGTACAAGAATATAACTACTATTAATTCTACCTCCTATGTACAAGAATATAACTACTATAACACTGCCCCCTATGTACAAGAATATAACTACTATAATACTGCTCCTATGTACAAGAATATAACTACTATAATACTACTCCTATGTACAAGAATATAACTACTATAATACTGCCTCCTATGTACAAGAATATAACTACTATAATACTACCTCCTATGTACAAGAATATAACTACTATAATACTGCTCCTATGTACAAGAATATAACTACTATAATACTACTCCTATGTACAAGAATATAACTACTATAATACTACTCCTATGTACAAGAATATAACTACTATAATACTACTCCTATGTACAAGAATATAACTACTATAATACTGCTCCTATGTACAAGAATATAACTACTATAATACTACCTCCTATGTACAAGAATATAACTACTATAATACTGCCCCCTATGTACAAGAATATAACTACTATAATACTGCTCCTATGTACAAGAATATAACTACTATAATACTCCCTCCTATGTACAAGAATATAACTACTATAATACGACTCCTATGTACAAGAATATAACTACTATAATACTGCTCCTATGTACAAGAATATAACTACTATAATACTACCTCCTAGCGTGTACAAGAATATAACTACTATAATACTCCCTACCCTATGTACAAGAATATAACTACTATAATACTGCCTCCTATGTACAAGAATATAACTACTATAATACTACCTCCTATGTACAAGAATATAACTACTATAATACTGCCCCTATGTACAAGAATATAACTACTATAATACTGCTCCTATGTACAAGAATATAACTACTATAATACTACCCTCCTATGTACAAGAATATAACTACTATAATACTGCTCCTATGTACAAGAATATAACTACTATAATACTGCCCCCTATGTACAAGAATATAACTACTATAATACTACCTCCTAGGTACAAGAATATAACTACTATAATACTACCTCCTATGTACAAGAATATAACTACTATAATACTGCTTCCTATGTACAAGAATATAACTACTATAATACTGCTCCTATGTACAAGAATATAACTACTATAATACTACCTCCTATGTACAAGAATATAACTACTATAATACGACTCCTATGTACAAGAATATAACTACTATAATACTGCTCCTATGTACAAGAATATAACTACTATAATACTACTTCCTATGTACAAGAATATAACTACTATAATACTGCCCCTATGTACAAGAATGTAACTACTATAATACTGCCCTCTGTACAAGAATATAACTACTATAATACTACCTCCTATGTACAAGAATATAACTACTATAATACTGCTCCTATGTACAAGAATATAACTACTATAATACTACTCCTATGTACAAGAATATAAGTACTATAATACTGCTCCTATGTACAAGAATATAACTACTATAATACTGCTCCTATGTACAAGAATATAACTACTATAATACTGCCCCTATGTACAAGAATATAACTACTATAATACTGCCCTCTGTACAAGAATATAACTACTATAATACTACCTCCTATGTACAAGAATATAACTCCTATAATACTGCTCCTATGTACAAGAATATAACTACTATAATACTGCCCCCTATGTACAAGAATATAACTACTATAATACTACCCCCTATGTACAAGAATATAACTACTATAATACTGCCCCATATGTACAAGAATATAACTACTATAATACTGCTCCTATGTACAAGAATATAACTACTATAATACTACCCCATATGTACAAGAATATAACTACTATAATACTACCCCATATGTACAAGAATATAACTACTATAATACTGCCCCCTATGTACAAGAATATAACTACTATAATACTACCTCCTATGTACAAGAATATAACTACTATAATACTGCCCCTATGTACAAGAATATAACTACTATAATACTGCTCCTATGTACAAGAATATAACTACTATCCCCGCAGAAACCTATAATACTACCCCATATGTACAAGAATATAACTACTATAATACTACCTCCTATGTACAAGAATATAACTACTATAATACTACCTCCTATGTACAAGAATATAACTACTATAATACTGCCCCCTATGTACAAGAATATAACTACTATAATACTGCCCCATATGTACAAGAATATAACTACTATAATACTACCTCCTATGTACAAGAATATAACTACTATAATACTGCCCCTATGCAAGATATAACTACTATAATACTGCCCTCTGTACAAGAATATAACTACTATAATACTGCCCCCTATGTACAAGAATATAACTACTATAATACTGCTCCTATGTACAAGAATATAACTACTATAATACTACTCCTATGTACAAGAATATAACTACTATAATACTGCTCCTATGTACAAGAATATAACTACTATAATACTGCCCTCTGTACAAGAATATAACTACTATAATACTACCTCCTATGTACAAGAATATAACTACTATAATACTGCTCCTATGTACAAGAATATAACTACTATAATACTGCTCCTATGTACAAGAATATAACTACTATAACACTGCTCCTATGTACAAGAATATAACTACTATAATACTGCCCCCTATGTACAAGAATATAACTACTATAATACTGCTCCTATGTACAAGAATATAACTACTATAATACTACTCCTATGTACAAGAATATAACTACTATAATACTACCTCCTATGTACAAGAATATAACTACTATAATACTGCTCCTATGTACAAGAATATAACTACTATAATACTACTCCTATGTACAAGAATATAACTACTATAATACTGCTCCTATGTACAAGAATATAACTACTATAATACTCTCCTATGCACAAGAATATAACTACTATACTACTGCTCCTATGTACAAGAATATAACTACTATAATCTGCCCCTATGACAGAATATACTACTATAATACTGCCCCTATGTACAAGAATATAACTACTATAATACTACTCCTATATATAAGAATATAACTACTATAATACTGCTCCTATGTACAAGAATATAACTACTATAATACTGATATGATATTTGATACCATTATACTGATACATTTTGATACATTTCTCCCATAATCTATTTTATTGTTTTCAGACCTTCTTCTGTCTATGCGGTTTCTTAGCTGTTTGGAGATAAGACTGGATCATTCCTTTAAGGCTTAGACATGGCTGTACGCGGGGTCCATGATAAGTTCCGCTCTCCTGTAAGGTGACAGTGACGGTTTTCTCCCTGGCGTTCGGCCTCCAGTGTGATATGCCTGTGACATGCCGGGTGACGGTGATGGAGCGGAGCAGTCACTCGGAATGGATGTGTATTCAGCTTTGTTCCAGCAGAGCCGGGCATTTTGACCAGGAGCAATTTGAGGGGTCGGTCACATAATTTCCTGGGCGTGGCTCCCCTTCATATTACGATTAATGGTATCTGTAGGATTTATCACTCTGGATGTCGGCGCCATGTTTGTTCCTGATAACTATCCCTATAATCCAGAAACATTATATCCAGTATAGACCCCGCGTGCTGCTCACCGCTCCTGCACTGATTATTACGCTCACTTATACTGTGTGTTATAGGCGGATTACGTTTCAGCTAATCGGCACCGCGCAGAATATTGGAGCTTTATAAATAATATTTTTGAGCCTCTTGTCGGACGGATCGCGGATGTCGCCGCTGCATAATTCACTGAATCACTGGAATCACTCTTCTGGAAACCATAAATAATTTGCATTATTTCCTTCTCTGGGACAGCGAGTTGTTAACCGCGGAGAACCCGCCAAATCTCTGAGGGTTTGGCCTGACGTGTCTGCTCCGAGAGTAACATTTCACAACGCTTCTCCTTTGCCCGGGATATTTATTGAGATACAACAGGTCCCCTGTGAACTACACGGCCCAGACCCCAGAATGATACATGTTACCTGCACTGATACATTGTAACAAACTATTGGTACAGGACAGATTTGTGCTGCAGATGTGTTTAGCTCACAGAGGATTATTTAGACTGGATACAATTGTAGAAAACTATGTATGTATACAGACAACCTATGAGAAGTATAGAAGAATGCGCCACCTTGGGTCACCCCCACCCCCTGTACTTGTGTATGTTGCAGCATAGGGAGCCTAGACAGGGCCCCCCTGGGGGGAAGGCATTGGGCAGTCGTCCAGGGCCCCTGATACCAGGGGAGTAACACTTAAAACTGTATCTGCATCCTCTTTAGCTCAGTTTGATCCTGCAGCCTAGAAGCTGCCTTGACCTCAATGCCCTGATGCAGGGGGTGAGGTGACATCACTGCTGACATCACAGAATGTTAAATACATGTGTTTCACTTGTAAAATTAAGAAACTGCACCAAAACTGCATGCAGTTTTTTTTTTTTTACAAAGCAGTTTTGATGCAGTTTTAACTGCACTGTGTGAATGCACCCTAAGGGGGCGCTATTTCCTATTACCTATTAATTGCAGCTTGTTATTACTGTTTTGAGGCAGAAAGGGATATTATTATTTATAAGACCCCCCCTTTTGCCACATTTAGTAATACCATCCCCTTTTGTGCACCCCACACAGAATGATTGCCCACCATTATTTTTTTGGGTGCAAAAGTGGGCATTATTACTTTGTAAGAGGCACAAAGATGGGCAGGATGGGGGTTATACTCCGTTGGGGCAAAAATTAAGTATTAATATTAAAGCCAAATAACTTCTATCTGGGGGTATTATTAGCTTGAAGGGGGCACAATGGTGGGCATGATTGCTAGGTGAGTGCACAATATGGGCAATATTACTGTGTGCAGTTTATAGGGGGCATCACCATTACATATACACTGTATGGCGGTAATATTTCACCCTGGATAGCAATATTATTACATAACTATACAGATATATATTTTTGTCCTGACCTCATAAGGCCCGGATAGTGCCAGGGCACTACAGATCAGCACCATAGCGCTTTGCACCCTGCCTTCTGAGTTGCTGCTACAATGTTTCAGCATTTGGGGTCCCACTTCGCCCAGGGCCACACTTTGTCTAAAACTGTCCGTGAGCCCATTAGTAATAATGAAGGGGCCACGGCAGAGACAAGTGCCCCCCTGGCACCGGGCAGCAGGTTCTGCTTCTCCTGCGCCAGCAACAAAACACAAGCAATAAAATAAACTTCAGAAACTGCGGATGATTTAGAGTCGCCTTCGCTCTGGAACATGCCCGATGTCTTCCACTAAATGGCGTCGGCGCCCGCAGGAAAGCCGCGGCGCAGATAAACTGTGTAATGAAGTTATTATTTATCCCTACTTGGGGTTCTCTTTATCACAGCTGCCACGCTGAATGGATGGCGCCCGGCGATCTGCTTCCAATTTACGGCGGTATCATCAGCCGGGTGACCTCAATGTCACAGGCCACATAGCTGGGGGCAGAAACGCTGCCGACTCTACAATTCCTTGTGACACGTCGGCCATCGCTTTCTACGGGAATCTGCTGGGACTTGTAGCAGCGCGCCGGCGCGGCAGGGGTTAACGGTGGTATTTTATGACGAAGGTCTCAAAACATCGAATGGAAAAAAAAAATAGCGAAATGAGAGAAATCCAAGGTTATGAGCGGAAGAAAGAAGCTGGAATCTGCCGGGAGTCACAGTGCGGAATACAAACTATGCCACTGCCGCTGTGTAGCCATGCCCGCTGCTGCTGGGGCGCCCGCTCATAATGCACTTAAAGAGGAAGTACACTAAAACATCATCATGGAGGCTGACCTATTACTTCTCACAGCTGAGGGTTTGTTACAGTTGTATCCAGTCTGCACAATCCTCTATGAGCTAAACAGGCTGGACTGCAGACTGATACGTTGTAGCAACTGGTCAGGACAAACTCAATACAATGTAACAAATCTTCAGCTGTGAACAGTATAAGCTCACAGATCACTGTGTTGCCGAGACTGCTTCACTAATGTAAGCGAATGGAGTCGCCCTGAGACCCGAGGAGGCTGCAACTAGTCACAAAGATTGAGCACTGTTGGCTTTTGCGACTAGAAGTCACCGTTGCAGCCCCCTCGGGTCTCAGTGCGACTCCATTCACTTACAGAGCGACACGGCAATATTTGGTCGCACCAAAGTCTCCATGTAGCCCTAGCCTAAGGCACATATATGACTTGTTATCTGCACATATGATGTGACATAAGACTGGCCAGATATACACAGACTGTATAAAATGTTACTGCACCTAGAACTGACCCACAGCTCTACTCATACTGGTTCATGAATATAATGCAAGAATTTCAGTGAGTCCTGACATGAGAAAACCTGTAGCAGAACTTTGCATGCAAACACTAAATGATATGCCTTATTGGTTGTCCCTCAGTACCTGGTACCTGTGCGGGGGGCTGTGATATCTGAGCGAGCTGCACAGGGCACTCAGAGACCCCGTGACCTGCCTGATGGGGTCTTCACCCCCCGCGCTCAGTGGAGTTAATATTCTGACACCGCTCAGAGCACCAGAGGAATAGACGGTTGACCTCAGCGACTTCTGCTGCGGATATCACCGTCTTGTGTGCTGCACAGCATGTGTTCATGTCATTAGACATATGTACATAGATATGTCACACGGTGCCGGATGACAAGACCCGCAGGCGCCCCTCACCCATATATGTGTCACAGGCACTAAGCCCAGATGGACGGATCCTGCGGCCGTGGCCTAGATTCAGCGAATGCAAAACATCAAGCAGATCCAGACATGTCCTGATATACATACAATATCCTACAGATCAGCCATAACATTAAAACTCCCTGCCTAATATTGTGTAGAGACCCCTCTCTGACTGGTCGAGGCCTGGACGTCACTAGATCTCTGCAGGTGCCCTGTGGTATCTGCACTAAGATGTCAATATACTGTGTGGGGGCCAAAAAGACAGCAATATACTGTGTGGGGGCCAGCAAAGGGGGTAATAATAATAATAATAATAATAAGTCCTTTAATAGTCCCACAATGGGGAAATTCAGTGTGTTACAGCAGCAAAGATAAGATAAGATAAGCAGATAAAAATACAAATACAACATGTACAGGAATGTTCCAAGGTGAGAGGCATTACATTAATAGCAGACAGACAGATAGGACGTAGCAGAGGGGGGGGGGGGGATATAACAGGCAGAGAGATATTTTCAGTTCTCTGTGTGTAATGATCTCCGTTTAGGTCGGTGTTGGTTGTACAGCCTAACCGCGGTGGGGAGGAAAGACTTCCGATAGCGCTCCTTCTCACACCTAGGTTGGAGCAGTCGGTCACTGACAGTACTGCCCAGCGCTATCACAGTCTCATGCATGGGATGGGAGTTCTTCTTCTGCATGGAGCTCACCACGGACAGTATCCTTCTGTCACCCACCACCTGCACTGGGTCCAGTGGGCTCCCCAGGACAGAGCTGGCCCTTCTAATCAGCTTGTCCAGTTTATTCCTGTCCCTGGATGATATACTGCTCCCCCAGCAGGCCACTCCAAAGAAGATGGCTGATGCCACTACCGAGTTGAAGAAAGTCCTAAGAAGTGCCCCCCGGATTCCAAAGGCTCTCAGCTTCCTAAGCAGGTAGAGCCTGCTGTGGCCCTTCCTGTACAGGGCCTCCATATGATCTGCCCAGTCCAGCTTATTATTAAGGAGCAGACCCAGGTACCCAATATACTGTGTGGGGACCAGCAAAGGGGGTAATATACTGTGTGGGGGCCAGCAAAGGGGGTAATATACTGTGTGGGGGCCAGCAAAGGGGGTAATATACTGTGTGGGGGCCAGCAAAGGGGGTAATATACTGTGTGGGGGCCAGCAAAGGGGGTAATATACTGTGTGGGCTCCAGCAAAGGGGGTAATATACTGTGTGGGGGCCAGCAAAGGGGGTAATATACTGTGTGGGGGCCAGCAAAGGGGGTAATATACTGTGTGGGGACCAGCAAAGGGGGTAATATACTGTGTGGGGGCCAGCAAAGGGGGTAATATACTGTGTGGGCGGCCAGCAAAGGGGGTAATATACTGTGTGGGGGCCAGCAAAGGGGGTAATATACTGTGTGGGGCCAGCAAAGGGGGTACGTGGGGGCCAGGGATAATATACTGTGTGGGGGCCAGCAAAGGGGGTAATATACTGTGTGGGGGCCAGCAAAGGGGGTAATATACTGTGTGGGCTCCAGCAAAGGGGGTAATATACTGTGTGGGGGCCAGCAAAGGGGGTAATATACTGTGTGGGCCCAGCAAAGGGGGTAATATACTGTGTGGGGGCCAGCAAAGGGGGTAATATACTGTGTGGGGGCCAGCAAAGGGGGTAATATACTGTGTGGGGGCCAGCAAAGGGGGTAATATACTGTGTGGGGCCGCCAAAGGGGGTAATATACTGTGTGGGGACCAGCAAAGGGGGTAATATACTGTGTGGGCCAGCAAAGGGGGTAATATACTGTGTGGGGACAGCAAAGGGGGTAATATACTGTGTGGGGGCCAGCAAAGGGGGTAATATACTGTGTGGGGACCAGCAAAGGGGGTAATATACTGTGTGGGGGCCAGCAAAGGGGGTAATATACTGTGTGGGGACCAGCAAAGGGGGTAATATACTGTGTGGGGGCCAGCAAAGGGGGTAATATACTGTGTGGGGGCCAGCAAAGGGGGTAATATACTGTGTGGGGACCAGCAAAGGGGGTAATATACTGTGTGGGGACCAGCAAAGGGGGTAATATACTGTGTGGGGGCCAGCAAAGGGGGTAATATACTGTGTGGGGGCCAGCAAAGGGGGTAATATACTGTGTGGGGGCCAGCAAAGGGGGTAATATACTGTGTGGGGACCAGCAAAGGGGGTAATATACTGTGTGGGCGCCAGCAAAGGGGGTAATATACTGTGTGGGGGCCAGCAAAGGGGGTAATATACTGTGTGGGCCAGCAAAGGGGGTAATATACTGTGTGGGGGCCAGCAAAGGGGGTAATATACTGTGTGGGCCAGCAAAGGGGGTAATATACTGTGTGGGGGCCAGCAAAGGGGGTAATATACTGTGTGGGGGCCAGCAAAGGGGGGTAATATACTGTGTGGGGGCCAGCAAAGGGGGTAATATACTGTGTGGGGACCAGCAAAGGGGGTAATATACTGTGTGGGCCAGCAAAGGGGGTAATATACTGTGTGGGCTCCAGCAAAGGGGGATTTTTTTATTTGACCTGCATATGGAGGGGCCCTCCCTAGAGGGTGTATTGCCTAAACATTTTGATCAGGGTAGGCTCCCAAACATAAATTTGCTTGGGGCCCCCAAAACTACAAGTCGGCCCCGGCATATAACATGTGATCCATCAGACCAGACGCCTTTCTCCATTGCTCCCTGCTACAGTTCTGATGCCTGTGCCCATTGTAGGCCTTCTCAGAAGTAAAAGGGGTCAAAATTGTGCTACATCTATCACTGTATGGACTCACTCAGCCCTGCTATGTCCATCATAGTATGGACACACTCAGCTCTGCTACATCTATCATAGTATGGACACACTCAGCACTACTACATCTATCATAGTATGGACACACTCAGCTCTGCTACATCTATTACAGTATGGACACACTCAGCTCTCCTACATCTATCACAGTATGAACACTCAGCTCTGCTACATCTATCACAGTATATACACACTCAGCTCTGCTGCCTCTATCACTGTATGGACACACTCAGCTCTATCACTGTATGGAAACACTCAGCACTGCTACATCTATCATAGTATGGACACACTCAGCTCTGCTGCATCTATCACAGTATGGACACACTCAGCTCTGCTGCATCTATAACAGTATGGACACACTCAGCTTTGCTGCCCTATCACTGTATGGACACACTCAGCTCTGCTACATCTATCATAGTATGGACACACTCAGGTCTGCTACATCTATCACAGTATATACACACTCAGCTCTGCTGCCTCTATCACTGTATGGACACACTCAGCTTGCCTCTATCACTGTATGGAAACACTCAGCACTGCTACATCTATCATAGTATAGACACACTCAGCACTGCTATATCTATCACAGTATATACACACTCAGCTCTGCTGCATCTATCATAGTATGGACACACTCAGCACTCCTATGTCCATCATAGTATGGACACACTCAGCTCTGCTGCATCTATCACAGTATGGACACACTCAGCTCTGCTGCATCTATAACAGTATGGACACACTCAGCTCTGCTGCATCTATCACAGTATGGACACACTCAGCTCTGCTGCATCTATAACAGTATGGACACACTCAGCTTTGCTGCCTCTATCACTGTATGGACACACTCAGCTCTGCTACATCTATCATAGTATGGACACACTCAGCTCTGCTACATCTATAACAGTATGGACACACTCAGCTCTGCTGCATCTATAACAGTATGGACACACTCAGCTCTGCTGCATCTATCACAGTATGGACACACTCAGCTCTGCTACATCTATCACAGTATGGACACACTCAGCTCTGCTGCATCTATCACAGTATGGACACACTCAGCTCTGCTGCATCTATAACAGTATGGACACACTCAGCTCTGCTGCATCTATCACAGTATGGACACACTCAGCTCTGCTGCATCTATAACAGTATGGACACACTCAGCTCTGCTGCATCTATCATAGTATGGACACACTCAGCTTTGCTGCCTCTATCACTGTATGGACACACTCAGCTCTGCTACATCTATCATAGTATGGACACACTCAGCACTCCTATGTCCATCATAGTATGGACACACTCAGCACTGCTACATCTATCATAGTATGAACACACTCAGCTCTGCTACATCTATCACAGTATGGACACACTCAGCACTACTACATCTATCATAGTATGGACACACTCAGCTCTGCTACATCTATAACAGTATGGACACACTCAGCTCTGCTGCATCTATCACAGTATGGACACACTCAGCTCTGCTGCCTCTATCACAGTATGGACACACTCGGCACTGCTACATCTACATATCTGTCGCATTGAATAGAGCGCTCTCCCTCCCTGCACCAGAATAAACAGACAGATGAACGATGGTAATAATCTGTGTTGGGAAAACAAATAAATCGTCGTCATATCTGGCTATAAATGTAATATGGCAGCCGGCGAGTGAGTCACATGAAGTGCCAGCGATCGTCAGGATGTTACGTCTGCGTCACTAGCTGTGTGTGACTTGTTGCCGGCTGGTTGTTGTTGTTGTTGTTGTTGTGGATACGTTGTATCTCGGAGTCTCATCAGCGCCTCACCTTTATATTATACGAGAGAGGAAACCGTAAGCGGCGGCGAATTATGGTGGAAATAATTGCAGGGATTGTGGCTGACGCTCCCCAGCCCTGTCCTCAACCTGGGGGCTCATTATCTCTCATCTCAGCCTCGGAGCAGGAGACTCGCAGCTCATTCTGTCTGCTTTCTGCTCTGGATTTCTGCATTATTCTTCTTCTGTTACTTATGGATTCCAGATTTAATATGCCCCCCCCCCCCCCACCGTCCTCCTCAGAATAAAGGGTTAAACATGAATTCGTCCTGGCAAATTAGGAAGCCTGCACTGGTCTGCAATTGATGCTCCATCTTAGGCCTGGATCCGGGAGTGTTCCTTGCTGTTGCCATGGTAACGGGCTGCGTACCGCTCCCTGGATCATCAGCGCTCAGGGGATAAGTGCCCGTCTCGCTGTGCGCACTCTTCAGAGCCTGATGGCAGATAAACCGCAGGAAAAATACTAATAATAATGATAAAATAATATCCTGCGTATAATCAGGGGCAGCGTTATAAAAGACAAGACTACAACTCCCAGCATGACCAGGACTACTCGTATAGACAGTGGGGCCAATGAGAAGAGTAGCAGAGAAAGGAAACAATGTTACATTTGTGGTTGTCCAAGCCCCGCCCCACAGCTAATACTATCGACTAGTCATAGAGAGAGAAGGTGCGGAGAAACCAAAAACAGGAGATTCCCAATGGAAAGTTCGAAAACTTCCTAATAGCCTTCATCTCCCAATTTTTCACCATTTTTAAGATGTCTGCTTGCAGTCAGTGAGTTTGTACAGCCCTGAAAATTCTCACCTATAAAGGGTTTATACAATTGTATATCAGTCTAGACAATCCTCTGTGAGCTAAATATTCTGGACTCCAGACTGATACATTGTGACAAACTATCAGGACAGGAGAAAAATCTGTGCTGCAGCTGCTTTAAGGCCCCATGTAGCGGGCCGCAGCCAAAAAGTGCTGCGGGAAAAGCCACGGCAGCAACACTTTCTGCTTCCATTATACCTATAGGGAAACCATCAGCATTTCCATAGGTATAATTGACATTGTTAACCGAGAGCAATGCAGGTGGTTTGGAAATTGCAATCGATGTCCGCCTTGTAGTAAGAAAAAAATATAATTTCCTCAGTGTGTGGATGGGATTAGTTAAAGGTATTTTGCAGGGACTGTAAAGACAAGCACCATAGCCAATAAAGGATGTTCAATTTCTAGGCCACCCCAAGGTGTTCTACTTTTACTCTAGCCACTTCTGCAGGATTGGTCACTCAGTTACCAGGATACTGAAAACTACCCTGACTGACCCCGACACCACATCTGCTCTGTACCCCTTATCCCCAGTAATCCAGGGGAAGATCTGCTAGCCCTGTCCATGTATAAGCGCGGTGGCGCCCGGTACTGCAGCCCTGTCCGTGTATAGCGCTGGCGTCCTGGTACTGCAGCCCTGTCCGTGTATTGCGCGAAATGGCGTCCTGGTACTGCAGGGAAACCCAATGAATCCAATGTAATCCAACAGCGCTGGCACCTGGATACTGACAGCCCTGTCCGTGTCCATAGTGCTGGCACCTGGGACTGCAAGCCCTGTCCGTGTATAGCAGCTGGCGCGCGGTACTGTCAGCCCTGTCCGTGTCTAGCGCTGGCGCCCGGTACAGCAGCCACAATGTCCGTCTCACTGATCAGCCACTGGCCAGTTCCTTCCGTGTACTGCACTAGCCCTGTCGTCGCTTTACACCTGTTTGTCTGGCGCCCAGATACAGCTTAGCTCTGTCCGAAAAATGTCACACCAGCTCGATACGCCCACAGACACCTGCATCTCTGTCCATGTATGGCTGCTGGCTCTCGGTACTCATCCCTGTCCGTGCTTCTCTGCTGGCGCCCGGTACTGCAGCCCTGTCCGGCTGTATAGGGCTGGGGCCCGGTACTGCAGCATCCTGTCCATGTACAATGGCGCTGTCAAAGGTACAGTCACAGTACATTCAACCCTATCCATTTATACAGACAGCTTAGGCGCAACATTGGCTGTCTCCAGCCCATGTCGCAATGGTTTTGGATTGCAATGTGGCCGCCTTGTGTACTTCACCCCAGTCTGTGTATGGGGCTGGCTTTTGCCCGGTACTGCAGAACCCTGTCCCCGGCCTATAGGGTTTCTGGCCCCCAGGTGGTGCAGCCCTAGCCACAGGATTGGTCATCAGTACCGCTGGCGCCCGGTACCCCGCAGCCCTGTCCGTGTATCCAAGCACTGGCGACCGATACTGCAGCCCTGTCCGTGTATAGCGCTGGCGCCCGGTACTGCAGCCCTGTCCATGTATAGCGCTGGCGCCCGGTACTGCAGCCCTGTCCGTGTATAGCGCTGGCGCCCGGTACTGCAGCCCTGTCCGTGTATAGCGCTGGCGCCCGGTACTGCAGCCCTGTCCGTGTATAGCGCTGGCGCCCAGTACTGCAACCCTGTCCGTGTATAGCACTGGTGCCCGGTACTGCAGCTCTGTCCGTGTATAGCGCTGGCGCCCGGTACTGCAGCCCTGTCCGTGTATAGCGCTGGCGCCCGGTACTGCAGCCCTGTCCGTGTATAGCGCTGGCGCCCGGTACTGCAGTCCTGTCCGTGTATAGTGCTGGCGCCCGGTACTGCAGCCCTGTCCGTGTATAGCGCTGGCGCCCGGTACTGCAGCCCTGTCCGTGTATAGCGCTGGCGCCCGGTACTGCAGCCCTGTCCGTGTATAGCGCTGGCGCCCGGTACTGCAGCCCTGTCCGTGTATAGTGCTGGCGCCCGGTACTGCAGCCCTGTCCGTGTATAGTGCTGGCGCCCGGTACTGCAGCCCTGTCCGTGTATAGCGCTGGCGCGCGGTACTGCAGCCCTGTCCGTGTATAGTGCTGGCGCCCGGTACTGCAGCCCTGTCCGTGTATAGCGCTGGCGCCCGGTACTGCAGCCCTGTCCGTGTATAGCGCTGGCGCCCGGTACTGCAGCTCTGTCCGTGTATAGCGCTGGCGCCCGGTACTGCAGCCCTGTCCGTGTATAGCGTTGGCGCCCGGTACTGCAGCCCTGTCCATGTATAGCGCTGGCGCCCGGTACTGCAGCCCTGTCCGTGTATAGCGCTGGCGCCCGGTACTGCAGCCCTGCGCCTATTATGGACTAGGAACAGAGGAGCTTCTAGCCTGGCATCCGAAGGCAGCTGGATCAGCTGACTGATGCAGGGTCCGGGGGTCAGATCGCCACTGATCAGATTCTGGCTGAGGCCCCACATTGCAGAAATGCAGCGTTTTTTGTTGCAGATTTTGCTGCATTTTTTTAAGCCAAAGTCAGGATTGGGTTTAACAGACAGAAAACGCCTAAGAACTTCCTTTATATTTTCCAATTCTTTTCAAGCCTCTCCTGACTTTGGCTCAAAAAGCACTGCAAAATCTGCAGCGAAAAAAACGCTGCGTTTCCACATCGTGATGCCTCAGGCTCTGACAACTCCTACTGATAGGTTATTATGATAAAAAAAAAACACCTGGGAGCTGGAAAACCTCTTTAGGCCGGGGCCCCACGTTTCTAGCAAATCCCATCCACACCTTGCAGGAAATTACGCGCAGTGGACATGCTGAGATTTCCAAGACTGTTGGAGCATGACAATTATACCTATGAAACACTGGCAGTTTTCCTATAGGTATAATGGAAGCAGAAAATCCGCAAAGGAAACCTCTGCAGACTTTCTGTGCAAAGCGCTGCGGGAAACACCGCGATGTGTTGCTGGCACAGTTTTTCCTGCAGCGCTTTCTTGCTGCGGCTCGCTACATGGGGCTTTAGCCTTAAGCTCACAGAGCATTGTTCACACTTGATATAACGGATGGTTTTGTCTTTGGCTCAGTATTCAGCCTTGTGATATAAACAATCTAAGTCTCCATTCACAAAACACATTGGCGGTGATTTATGATGCTCCTCATGGCAGTTTTCTGGCGCACAAGCCAAGACAAAGTCGCAAATTGCTGTGGAAATTGAACTTTTGCACAAAAATTTCCCAACTTTTGTCACTTTTGTACCACTTTTGCCACTTTCCATCCATGGGAAGGGTCATGGCGAGGGTGGGCTCACTGACCCCGCCATATTTATGATCATTATTCGGAGGGTTCACCTGATTTATAGGAACGCCAGTCTGTATAAATGTGCCCTCTGCGGAACTCTTCATTATATTCATTCTGGATACATTGTAGCAAACATTGTAACCCTCAGCTGTGGAGAGTCTGATCAGGACAGGTCTCAGCTACAGATGAGTGAACTGGTTTGTAAATTTTCCAAACATTTCCGATGCAGATGAACCTGAACCTTTTAGGGTTCACCACCCACATATCTTTGGGATTCGCCACCTATATACAGTAATCATCGGAGTATAAAAACCACTTATACTTACCTTTCCCGGGCTCCTTCGCAGTGTCTGTTTTTCTTCCGCAGACGTCCTGGTGTCTTCACGCGCCCTGGCGTCACCGCTGAGGCCTGTGATTGGGGCTCAGAGGTCACCTGGAGGACTTTGACCTTGCGGCGCTTTCATCAGGTTCGGTTTGATCACTAGAAAAGGTTGATCACATGCAGTGAGTTACGTCCAGATTCACCGTACACGGTGCTCGCAGTCCGCGCCGCAGTGCAGAGATGTACACAGCGGTTTGCCAATAAAGCGTAGAACAGCGGTACACAAAGCCGCAGCGTGAGGGAGCGCAGGGCAGGTCGATGGCCGCAGATTGTCAGGGAACTGCAGGGGCGCAGGATACATTGTGACCAAGTCCAAACAAAGGCGACTGATGGGATATTGATCTGACTTTGTGTCGCTGAGATCCGTCATGATGGGGGGCGCCGCGCGCTCATTGTTATATGGACGCTCGTCTTTACTCCTCACATTAGAGATCCTGCTGCCCTCAGCAAGACGGGCGACCTCGGAAATTGGTGTCATTAACCCTTCAGTGGCTGCGGCCAGTCTGAAAAGGGCAAAGGAGGAAGCAAGAAGAAGTAACGTGTAGGCAGAGATTGCACAAGAAAGAGTCAAATAGAACTGTGGGATGTGACTGTACCACAACAGGCTTAGATACACAGCCAATCTGACAGTGTCACACGAGAGGATTAGATACACAGGTAACCAACAGTATCACACGTGATAGGATTAGATACACAGGTATCCAACGGTATTCAACACAATAGGATTAGATACACATCTCAGCAGACAGTATCACACATGATAGGGTTAGATACACAGCTCATCAGAGAGTATCACACGTGATAGGAGTAGATATACACAGGATTAGATACAACAGCTCAGCAGATTGTATTACACATGACAGGTTTAGATACACAGCACAGCAGACATTATCAGACATGATGAGCTGAGATACATCAGCTCAGCAGACAGTATCAGACAAGATAGGATTAGATACATCAGCTCAGCAGCGCCTCGTCCCTTTACTGTATATTGATTTCTACTACAGTCGGTGATGGTACGTGCTGGGGGTTGTAGTGCCCTGCCTTGTCTCACACTTCGCAGTAAGTCGCCGCGTCCTCTCGTCTTCTCCTCATTATTATTTCGGTTCCTTTCTAATCTGTGATAAAATAGCAGATATTTCAGTGATGGTCGATTATTTATGAGGTGCCGGCGTCCCCGCAGATCTCCACAACTGAAGTGGAATCAAAGCGCGGAGACGATTCTGTCTTCTGCGTCCAGGTTCTAATAAGACAGATCCCAGCGGACGCCATGTTCACTGTGTCCGACTTAATGGCCGATTTTCTGTTTCTCTTATGGAAAGTGATGAAGGCGTTGAAGACTTCATCATCCATAGAGCATCAGACGCTGCAGGATCGGGCGGGCCTAGGAGCTGGCAATCATATTGTTCTGATGAAATGTCGTGTCTGTACCATATACCGTAGCCCCCCATTCACACAAGCCTACACACACACAGCCACCTCTAAGACATCCAGACCATGTTATGTCCTCTGCTTGCTGTCAGTAAGTGGGAATATTCTTAAAATCCAGACCCTTTGTATGTCTCACAGCTGAGGGTTTGCTGTCGTTGTATCCAGTCTACACCGTCCACTTTAAAGGGATTGTCCAGGATTTAGCGCAACTCAGGGGTGGGTGTAAGGGGCCTAAAACAAACAAAAATAAAGACATTCAGATGACCCCACTGCTCCGCTGACCAGTCCCTTCCCCTCTCATGCCAGAAGTCAACGTGTTGGAATCGGAGGGGGGGGGGGTAGTCACATGACCGCTCCGACCAATCCCTGGACTCAGCAATCATTGGTAAGGAATCGGTGATGTAAGTGAGTGACATCACTGGGTCTGAAGCCAGTGATTGGTCTGAGTAGTCATGTACAGCCCAACCCCCACCTGATCCTGGGACAGCGAATTCTGGCAAGGGGGGGGCAAAGGGGACTGGTGAAAATGACTTTTTTTTGTTCTAAACCCACCCGGCTGCCAATGAGTTTGCCCTAAATCCTGGAAAACCCCTTTAAACTCAATCCATACCTGATTTGATACAATGAGATTGATACAATGTATCAGTGCAGGTAACAAGTGTCGTCTGCGGTTTATTTAGATCACTTCTTACCTGCTAAGTAAAGTTTTATGGGTAAATTACTATTGTCTTCCTATATCGGGGTCACTTCACCAAAGAAGGATGTTGGCTGGTAGTTGTGGTACTTCTAGTGCGGCATCCATAAAAGTGCAGAGATAGTCATTGCAAACAGACCCCAATATCTGGAGGAACCAGGGAACTAAAATGCTGCAAAAACAGCACGGCAAGTGGCCCAGCCCACAGCAACATCCCTGGACCGTCACACACAAGTCAAATCCATAACACTGCTCCGATGGACGTCACTGACAACCGCTCTCCCCATCGCTCTAAAAATACATTTTTACTAAGCGAAAAGTGAAAAAAAGATCCACAGGGGAAGAGACCACTTGTCTGCACTCATAACATTTGTTTTGGGCTTTCATTAAATTCCAATGAAAGTGCTATAGCTCCCCCTACAGGACAAATAGGGAATTACAGATGAGGTCTGACTACTCCTAGTAGTTATATCCTTGTACATAGGGGCAGTATTATAGTAGTTATATTCTTGTACATAGCAGTATTATAGTAGTTATATTCTTGTACATAGGAGGTAGTATTATAGTAGTTATATTCTTGTACATAGGAGGCAGTATTATAGTAGTTATATTCTTGTACATAGGAGCAGTATTATAGTAGTTATATTCTTTGTACATAGGAGGTAGTATTATAGTAGTTATATTCTTGTACATAGGAGGTAGTATTATAGTAGTTATATTCTTGTACATAGGAGCAGTATTATAGTAGTTATATTCTTGTACATAGGAGGCAGTATTATAGTAGTTATATTCTTGTACATAGGAGGTAGTATTATAGTAGTTATATTCTTGTACATAGGAGGCAGTATTATAGTAGTTATATTCTTGTACATAGGAGCAGTATTATAGTAGTTATATTCTTGTACATAGGAGGTAGTATTATAGTAGTTATATTCTTGTACGTAGGAGCAGTATTATAGTAGTTATATTCTTGTACATAGGGGCAGTATTATAGTAGTTATATTCTTGTACATAGGAGGCAGTATTATAGTAGTTATATTCTTGTACATAGGAGGCAGTATTATAGTAGTTATATTCTTGTACATAGGAATAGTATTATAGTAGTTATATCCTTGTACATAGGAGCAGTATTATAGTAGTTATATTCTTGTACATAGGAGGTAGTATTATAGTAGTTATATTCTTGTACATAGGGGGCAGTATTATAGTAGTTATAGTCTTGTACATAGGAGCAGTATTATAGTAGTTATATTCTTGTACATAGGAGTAGTATTATAGTAGTTATATTCTTGTACATAGGAGCAGTATTATAGTAGGTATATTCTTGTACATAGCAGTATTATAGTAGTTATATTCTTGTACATAGGAGGCAGTATTATAGTAGTTATATTCTTGTACATAGGAGGCAGTATTATAGTAGTTATATTCTTGTACATAGGAGTAGTATTATAGTAGTTATATTCTTGTACATAGGAGCAGTATTATAGTAGTTATATTCTTGTACATAGGAGTAGTATTATAGTAGTTATATTCTTGTACATAGGAGCAGTATTATAGTAGGTATATTCTTGTACATAGGAGTAGTATTATAGTAGTTATATTCTTGTACATAGGAGCAGTATTATAGTAGTTATATTCTTGTACATAGGAGCAGTATTATAGTAGTTATATTCTTGTACATAGGAGTAGTATTATAGTAGTTATATTCTTGTACATAGGAGATAGTATTATAGTAGTTATATTCTTGTACATAGGAGCAGTATTATAGTAGTTATATTCTTGTACATAGGAGCAGTATTATAGTAATTATATTCTTGTACATAGGAGCAGTATTATAGTAGTTATATTCTTGTACATAGGAGCAGTATTATAGTAGTTATATTCTTGTATATAGGAGTAATATTATAGTAGTTATATTCTTGTACATAGGGGCAGTATTATAGTAGTTATATTCTGGACAACGGACTTTCAACTCCCTCAAGGTTTTCTATGGGGTTAGCAGAGATCTGGAACTGGCTAGGCCACTCAGGACCTTGAAATGCTTCTTACAGAAGCGCGCTCCTTAGATTGACCTGGCGGTGTGCTTAGGATCATTGTCATGCTGAGACCCAGCCATGTTTTCGTCTTCTTCTTCCTTCTTCCTTTGCTGATGGAAGGAGGTTTGCCCTCAGAATCTCCCGTTACCACTGGCCCCATTCATTCTTTCATGTACACGGATCAATCGTCCTGGTCCCTTTGCAGAGAAACAGCCCCCAAAGCATGATGTTGCCCCCATGCTTCACAGTAGGTATGGTGTTCTTTGGATGCAACTCAGCATTCACTCTCCTCCCAAACACGGCCAGGTTGTGTTCTACCATCAGTTCTACTTTGGTTTCATCTAGACCATATGACATTCTCCCAATACTCTTCTGGAACATCCAAATGCTCTAAAGCCAAACTTCAGAGCAGGCCCGGATATGTACTGGCAAAGCAGGGGGGACACGTCTGGCACTGCAGGATCTAGGTCCCTGGCGGCGTAGGGTGTGTTACTGATGGTAGCCTTTGTTACGTTAGTCCCAGCTTTCTGCAGGTCATTCACTAGGTCCCCCCGTGTGGTTCTGGGATTTTTGCTCACCGTTCTTGTGATCATTTTGACCCCACGGGGGTGAGATCTTGCGTGGAGCCCCTGATGGAGGGAGATTATCAGTGGTCTTGTATGTCTTCCATTTTCTAATTATTGCTCCCACAGGTGATTTCTTCACACCAAGCTGCTTGCCTATTGCAGATTCAGTCTTCCCAGCCCTGGTGCAGGTCTACAATTTGTTTTCTGGTCCTTCCACAGCTCTTTGGTCTTCACCATAGTGGAGTTTGGAGTGTGACTGTTTGAGGGTTGGCTGTACCTAGTGTCTTTTATACTGATAACAATGTCACACAGAATGATACTACGGAGTAATGAGTGGAGGACAGAGGAGCCTCTTAAAGAAAGTTACAGGTCTGTGAGCCAGAAATCTTGCTTGTTTGTAGGTGACCAAATACTTATTTTCCACCATAATTTGCAAATAAATTCTTTAAAAAATCAGACAATGTGATTTTCTAGGGGTTATTTTCTCATTTCTTCTCATAGTTGAGATGCCTGATGATGACAATTACAGACGGGCCTCATCTTTTTATGTGGGAGAACTTTCAATTGGTGGATGGCTTCAATACTTTTTTCACTGTAAATTCTTTGAGGTGCAATTTTCAAAATGGGGTCACTCCTTTGGGGAATCAACTTTTCTAGTTAGGAGTTCTGCAAACATGACATGTCGTTTCCAGATTCCAAACATCTAAATCTGCACTCCAAAAGCCACACAACGCTCCTTCTCTTCTAGCCTGCTGTGTGCCCAAACTGCAGTTTATGCTGCCACATCCATGACTTTGGTGTACCCAGGGTAACGTACGTAATGCCATATGTGAGTATAAACTGCTGTTTAGACACAACTCAGCACACAGAAGACAAGCATGTTGTTTTGAAAAAGATTTAGACGGTTTTGATTTTGGACGTCATTCCACTTTGCAGAGCTGAAGAACGCCAGTAAAGTGAAATCTCCTGACATGTGACCCCATTTTGGGCTACACCCCTGACCGAAATAATCTAGGGGTACATTGAGCATATTTAACCACCAAGCATTGTTATAATTTATTATCCATAAATGAATATGCAGATGATGGTGCGTAAGCAATTTTATCAGAAATACGTAATTTCAGTGTGTAATATGTTGTGCCTGGCTTGCATCAGAGATGGGCAGCTCCAAAAGCTGTTGTAAAAAAGATACCCGGTCAACAACAGTTTTTGGAGTGTATAAACTGCTGACACAAACTGGGCACAACATATGGCAATGCAAATGCCGTATATATGGGAAAATTTCATTTTTCACTTTTCAATATCAATAAGCATTCATTTCTGAAAGGGAAGTCAATGTCTAACACTCAAGGGTTAAAAATTGCTCATTACCTCACTTGATAAATCCCTTGAAGGGTGTAGTTTCCAAAATGGGGTCACAAGTCTGCAGCTTCCACTTTACCTAAGCGAGATTCATGGGCTCTGCAAAAGTGGCATGGTGTCCAAAAACCAAACTGTGCTCCAAAAAACCAAAATAAGCTCATTCCCTTCTGTGCCCAAACAGCAGTTTATACCCACATATGGCGTTAAGTACATTACCCTGGATACACCAGTGTCATGCAAAAAGGCATAAACACCGTTTGAAGCACACAGGAAGAGGTGCAGATATCAATGAGCCCTATGTGCTTTGGAGCGTATATTGGAATTGTTGGTTTTGGATGCCATGTCACATTTGAAGAGACCCTAAAATTTCCCCTACCAGTGAGGGTCACTTCTTAGGAAATTCCAATTCACTGGCACCTCCAGGGCTCTGCAAAAACAACAGCAGGTCCAGAAAATCCCTGTAAATCTATACTCCAAAAGCTAAAAACACAGTGCTCCTTCCCTTCTGAGCCCTGCTGTGTGCCCAAGCAGCAGTTTACACCCACATACAGTATATCATTTTTTTGTCCCTGGGATAGCCCACTCAATAGTTTTAGGAGTGCATGTCTCCAATGCCATAAAGTGGCCGCAACGTCGGGCACTGAAATTGGATATTTCTTTAAAAATTTCAATTTCAATTTGTACATTAATTTTCAGGAAGCATTTTTACGCTCAAAATAATAATAATAATAATAATAATTAACACCAACAGTCCCACAATGGGGAAATTCAGTGTGTTACAGCAGCAAAGATAAGATAAGATAAGCAGATACAAATACAAATACAACATGTACAGGAATAATTTCCAAAAATTAAGAGGCATTACATTAATAGCAGACAGACAGATAGGACGTAGCAGAGGGGGGGGGAATTTAACAGGCAGAGAGATGTTCAGTTCTCTGTATGTGGCAGTCTCTCCGCTTGGAGTCGGTTTTTTATATAACTGTAATTTTATTGAAAAATTTTTTTTATTAACAAGGAATAAAGAAAAAACAAAAAAACAATAATAATCAAACAAACAGGAAGCATTGAGGTAAATAGAGGCTATCTACCTCCTCCCCTTAAGCAATATGCATTTAAATTAAGCAGTGAACAAGGGAGGGGGGAATGGAGGGGTTAAGAAGACAAAGGGTAGGACCAAAGGGAAGGGGGGAGGGGAGGGAAGGAGAGGACTAGAGATCAGAGGCCCTGTAATGTACAATACATGTCCCAGGGTGCCCAAATAGCCCCAAAGGCTTCCCGTGAATTATGTAGGCCAGCAGTCAGGTATTCAAGACTCCTCACATCCTTCATTCTAGCCACAAGCTCAAGACTAGATGGGGGACTCACCTTCTTCCAGTTTCTAGCTATGAGAGTTTTAGCTGCAGTACAAAGATGCAAGAAAAGCCTGGATGACTTATTGCTCAGGTGTCTGGGGGAAGGTTCAGGAGATAAAGAAGAGGGTCAAGAGGAACCTCTTGCAAAAAGAGAGCAGTCGTCAGAGTCCTGACCTCCCTCCAAAAACCGGGGATGAGAGGGCACGTCCAAAAGATATGGTGCAGGGTACCCACCGCAGCTCCACAGCGCCAGCACCATGGGGGAACTAATGGGTTTAAAGTATGAAGGAGAGCCGGAGTATGATACCAATGCATCAACAGCTTATACTGCGTTTCCCTAAACGTAATGCACTGAGATGATTTCTGGGCCCGAGACCATACAATCCGCCACTGTTCCTAGGAGATGGGTTTACCCACCGCCTCCTCCCATTTAAGCATATAGCGATGATTAACAGGAGAGCCTGTAGTTTGTGAGTTAAGAAGTTGGTAAATAGAGGATATAAAGCCCCTAGTGGACGTGCCTGCACGGCAAATCTTTTCAAAAGCGGTGGGGAGTGACACCTTAAGAGACCCATGGAGGGAGCGGACAAAGTGAACCACCTGCAAGTAATGGAACCATTCAGTACTTGGCAGGTTTTGATTAGCTGTAAGATAAGCAAAGGACCTGAGTTCCAAGGTTCCAGGGTCAACCATATCAGCAATCCGGTAAAGGCCAGCTTCAGACCACACTTTAGTCATGGCAGGAGTCAGGCTCTCTGGGAGAAGGGGTTGTATAGTATGGAGACCATAGATGAGCGCGGGGACATCAGGGAGGAATCTAGCACAACAGGTAGACCAGATAGATCTAGTAAACCGAATGGGGCCCAACAGGTACGAGGCAGGGGGGGTGGGGGGGGGAGCTGACCCACAGAAGCGCGTTAGGATGCATGGGTGCCAGCCATAGCTTCTCTACCTGCACCCATCTGGTGTATGCTGGCATAGCCGCCCAGAATGGGATATGGCGTAAGTGGGCCGCCCAGTAATAATGTAACAGATGTGGGACAGCCATACCCCCAGACCCCCTATCCGCCAGCATAACAGATCTAGGTATTCGGTGTCGTTTTGCTTTCCAGATAAACTGGAAGATAGCTTTCTGTAGGTTCCGTAATTCTCCCCGAGGTATCGCGACTGGGAGAGTCTCGAAAAAATACAGTAGCTTCGGGAGGGAGAGTCATCTTGACCGCAGCAATTCTCCCCAAAAGGGAGATAGGCAAGGGTTGCCATTTGTCCAATAGGGCTCTTAGCTCACAAAACAACCGCGGGTAGTTTGCCGAGGTAGAGGGTCGCATAGGAAGTGGATATATGGACTCCCAGGTAGCGGATAGAGGACTCCCGCCACTGGAAATCGTAATTACTGCGGAGGAGAAGGAGAAGGTCCCGTGGGATGTTAAGTGGGAGTGCCTCAGTCTTCGCGGGGTTCACCTTATACCCTGAGAGATCACCATAGGTCTCTAGCGAGCGCAGCAGTTTGGAAGGGTAGTATGAGGGGAGGTGAGAGTGAGGAGTACATCGTCCGCAAAGAGAGATATCTTAAATTCCTTATCTTGGACCATGATGCCCTTGATATTAGGGTCTCGCCTAATCTTGGCCGCTAGCGGTTCAATGCAGAGGGCAAATATGATGGGTGACAGGGGGCAACCCTGCCTAGTGCCATTTCGAATAGGGAAGGAGGGCGAAGATGCATGGGGAAGCTTGATTGCTGCTGAGGGTAAGGAGTAAAGGGCCTGGATAGCTGTGAGAAAAGGTCCCGTAAGCCCGAACGCCTTAAGCGTAGTATGCATAAACGACCAATTTATGCGGTCAAAAGCCTTTTCAGCGTCCAGGCTCAAGAGAAGGGCCGGGGGTAGAATAATGATTGGCCACCTCCACCAAATCCACAGTCCTCCTGGTGTTGTCACCACCCTGACGACAGGGGATGAATCCCACCTGGTCCTTATGGACAAGCAGAGGGAGCCAAGCATTCAGTCTATTGGCTAAGAGTTTGGTGAAAAGTTTCAGGTCCGTGTTCAGCAAAGCAATCGGTCGGTAGTTAGCACAATCCTGCAAGTCCTTACCCGGTTTAGGGACCAATGTGAGTAGTGAAGAGAGCATAGTCGGGGGTATAGGGGAACCTGAAAGGAAGGAATTGAAGAGGGACAATAGATGAGCAGAGAGTTCACCCTGGAAAACCTTATAATAATTGTAAGTGAACCCATCTGGGCCTGGGGCTTTCCCATTTGGGAGGTCCCTCAGGACCCCTTCTAGTTCCTCCCTGGTGATGGGGGTGTTCAGGGAGGTTAGGGCCTCAGGAGGAAGGCGTGGGAGACAACAATCCTTTAAATAGTCTTCCAGTAGTGTTGAGTCATCCCCAGGGAGTAGTGCTCGTGGGGGGGTAAGTCATACAGCTTAGAGTAGTAAGAGTGGAACGCCAGCGCCACAGCATCAGGGTGATGTTGAAGAGTACCCGCGGGGTCACGGACAGAGTGTGGTGTGGAAGAGGCCCGATGATCCCTGAGGGTTCCTGCCAGGAGGGTATGAGATTTATTACCTCGTTCAAAAAACCGCTGACGGGTATAAAGGAGAAGTCGTTCCACATGGCGGGTCTCCAAATCACGGAGGTCCGCCCGGGCCAGGACCAAACGGCGAAGAACCCCCAGGGATGGATGCGCTGCCAAAGTCGTCGTAAGGGACCGAATACGGGCTTGGAGGAGCTGTTCCTGGGCCTGTCTGTCCCTTTTAAGCCTAGAAGCCAATGCGATACAGCATCCTCTCATGACCGCCTTATGGGCTTCCCAGAGAATGGCAAGAGAGTCTACCGAGCCTAAGTTGTCCCTAAAATAATCTATCAAGTGTGTGCGCAGGGTCTCGAGGGAGGTCGGCGAATTGAGCAGTGTTTCGTTAAGACGCCAATGACATTGGCGAGTAGGCACTGGAGTCGTAGATAAGGTAACCACGACTGGGGCATGATCAGACCAGGTGAGAGGGCCAATGTTCGTGTCCCTAAGCAAACGAAGGCGGGAGCATTTCCAAAGAAGTAGTCAATGCGGGTGTGAGTGTTATGAGGGTGAGAAAAGAAGGTGTAGGAGCGCGCCGTAGGATTGTCCACTCGCCAAAGGTCATACAAAGAGTGGGCGCGGATCAGCCTGCGGAACTCCCTTGCAAGTTGGGCCAACCTATGGGGGGTTGGGCCCTGGGGTAACGCCAGACGATCCGCCCGTTCAGAGAAGACCATGTTAAAGTCTCCCCCACCAGCCAAGCTGATGGTGGGAGAGCGCGCAGACGGGAGAATACCCGGCGCAAGAACGGGATCTGTGCTGAATTGGGGGCATAGACATTGCATAAAACAATCGGGGCACCATAAAGGAGCCCCTCCAAGATAACAAACCGGCCACCTGGGTCTATGTGGGAAGTCGTCACTGTAATTGGGCAGGATCGAGAAAGAAGGATAGCCACCCCAGCTCTGCGTCGATTGTGGAAGGCTGAAAAAGCTACGGGAAAATAATGCTTAGCGAAGGCAAAAGTACCAGCGCGGTCAAAATGAGTCTCCTGAAGAAACGCCACATCCGCTCGTAAGGAGCGGAGTTCTCTAAGGACATGGCGCCTTTTAATGTTGGAACCCAGGCCCTTGACATTAATTGTCACGCACCTAACCATTGGGACCCAGGATTGGAGGACAGTGGCGGATTGCAATAAGCTCACCCATCTCACATGACGCTGGCAAGTTTCCCTCGGAGAGGCAAAAGGGCAATCCACAAACAGGAACCCAAAGTCGAGGCAGGGTCTCTAGATCAGGGAGGGGGGGGAAAGAGAGGGAGGGAGGGGAGGCAAAAGACATCATAAATGACAAAGTAAAAATAAAAACAGTTAAACAATACTTTGTGGGCGAGGCTAAGTCACTCGCCTGGGGACCAATGAGGGCAGCCAGAGGTCCAATCAGGATCAATGGCCGCACAGTCCAAGTATCCCCTTAGGGGGAGAGCGTGGACAGGAGGTCGGAGGGAGGCGGTGGATCCCCAACCACCAGTAAAAAGAAGGAAGGAAGGGGAGTCACCGGAACCCCACCCCGCCCCACTCCGCTAAAACAATCCAATAATAAGCATAATAGATGAGACCCGTAGACCAAAAAAAAGAAAAAAAAAGAAGCAAACATAACATTAAGGCATGCAGATTCCAAAGCACCACCGAGAAAAGGGAGAACGTCTCAAGGGGGGGCAGCCTCCTCAGGGATCAGTCTCCAGCCGGGGCCTCCGAGTGGTCACCACCGCGGAGGATGCATGACGTCGTCTGGGCTCCAATCGTTGCCAAACCGGTGGTGGGGGGGGGGGTGGAGAGAATAGCTCCCAGTCTGTTAAATCCGGCAGGGGAACATCCAATAGGTCACAGAAGAGAGGCAAATCCGCAAAGGAGCGAGCGTAGCGGAGCGACCATCCCTACGAGCAATGAGAGCAAACGGAAATCCCCACCGGTAAGGAATTTGGTGCTCCTGAAGAATCTGGAGGAGGGGTCCGGGCTGGCGGCGTTTCTGGAGGTGGTTGCGACAGATCTTTGATAGAATTGTAGTGGAGCTCCGTGAAACTCGAAGTCTTTGAGTTTTGCGCCTTGCTCATTATAG